>BPLR01014222.1:0-17859 GCA_021605095.1 Caerostris extrusa
CCACATGGTCACATTTCCTGCATTGTCTCCTGCATGCATAGCACTCCAAAGACATTAAAAGTGGTATTTATGAAAAAAAAAATATATATTTGAAAAATGAAATATTAATAAGTATCATTGCTTTTTTGCTTGGTTTGATGTTTAAGGGGAAAAAAAACCGTGATAATCAATGAATAATCTAGGATTTAGTTGATTTGACGTAAGGGGGAAAAAGAATTATTTGGTTTTAATTTCTTTTTTCTTCTTCCGTTTGTGATAATGGGAAAAGAAAAAAAAAGTATATTTTTAGTAATTTAAAAGGAAAACCAAAAATATTTTAAATTTTGTATTTTTTTTGCCGTTTTTAAATACTCTGTAAATATATTAGTAAAGTACTAATTAAACATATTTCAGGTATTCATTATTCCCCTCAACTCATGACGTACCACCATCTCAGAAATGAAATAAAATTATGAAAACAAAAATATTGAGAGAAGTTTTTAAATAATCTCCTTCGAAAACAGTATGATATATTATGGAATTTACGTGAATTTTTGTTTCACTTTTATTGTTTATTAAATGAGACTATATATATGTAATGCATTTCAGCTTTTTATTTAATTCTAGGTATATATACATATTTTGCATATACATATGCCACATATATATACATATTTTTGTATACATATTTGTACATTGTAGATACTGATAGGTTAATTGTACTATTAAAATACAAAAAATATAATTATGTTCCTAGAGAATTTTTTTTTCGACATTACTTTCATTTTATTAATTTAGTAACAAAACTACAGCTGCCTCTTATAATCAAATTTCTCAACACTAAGTGTAATATTTTAACATTGCGGCATAATGAAATATGAGATCTATTATTCCCACTGGACTTGAATTCATTAAATTGAAAAGTTTTTCCCCCTTAAATAAAAAGATTTATGTGATTTTTCTTAAAAAACTGCAGTATATTTATAGGTTTCTCTTAAAAACATTGATTTTGTGAATTACAGAACACCACTTGTTGGGTGAATACTTTAATATGTTATTAAGACAGACTGTTTTTAGAAATTTATAGTAGTTTTAGAACTTATCACCCACTGCTAAAGTGAAAAATGTTATCCTGAAATTTTTTAAAAATTGTATTTCAGCTTTATGGTAATAAAAGTTTTATAACTTTCAATTATCCTCAGTATAGAACTATATATTCAACTTACACATTCAATATCTGACATGAATGGGTTTAGACTTTTAACATAATGAATAAAGCTTTTTAACACCACCCCTTACAATACGCCTCCACCAAGACATTGGTAAATCAAACTTAAAACAAAGGTTAAAAAACAGCAACAGAAATAACCTTCAGAAAACTGCAAACTCTTCTTTCAGTGCAATTTAATGTAAAATAAAAGTGGAGAAAATAAAGCAAATGTAAACAGAGGACTATTTTCTATACCCACTAAGCAAACACTACGTAACTTTGATTGTTACAATAGTCAAAGTGCATCCAGATGCTAACCATTGATTCTTGCTTCACAGAATTATTTAAACGAGTAGTTGAAGAAGATCAACACCATTGATGAAGCCATTTCCTTGGAGTTTTCCTGATTCCAAGTTATATTGCTCTGGACTTTTGGAAGCCAAGAATTTATATCAACAATAAGTTTCTCTGCAAGGAGCAAAAGATCTTCAATTCTTATGTATATATATATTTTTGTATTATCCAAACAGCGTGAATCCCTACAATCCCAGAATTCTTTTACTTCCTTATTGCAAAAATACAGAGGTTAAAAAGAATGCCACCGTTTTTAAATTTATTCGGAAGAAAAAAAAAAATCAGTTAAATTTAGAAGTTTTTATGCGAGAATGTAAATGCTTATTCGATCAATCAGTAAATAAAAATCTGTTTCTTGTGAAATTCAGGAAAGAATATGTAAAAATCTGTTTTTGTCTGGATGGACTAAAAATATGAGATTCAGAAACACAAATCTTTCCAATGTTTAAATTATTCTTTTCGAATAACCGAATAATATAAAAAGAATTATAAACAGTCAATAAAACAAATTTCGGATATGATAAAAATCTATTTATAAATATAAATTTATTCCAACGGTTATAGTTTTTTTTATGTTTGTATAACAATTGCAGATTGAATGTTTTTATATTATAAGTTTTTATTTTTCAATGCAAATCAGGGTTTGATCGAAAGATCTCGTTATTTTTTAAAATTCTCTTTTGAAACTGAGTTAGTTTAATATATATGTACAAAAAATATGAAAAATATTTAACTGCTATACATTAAAGATGAATACAAATACATCTGATTGCAGAGTGACTAGTGCTCTCCTGCTAGGTGCTACAGGTATTGGGTAAAGTCCAAGCTGTGTCATGGAGTGAATGTGTTGTAGTGTTCTGGATGCACTTTAATCCGTAGATCCGGTTTAACATGACTGTTGGGCTTAGGACTGGCAAATCTTACCACCCAAAAGTCTGCGTCACAGAGCAAGTCCAGGCTTCCACCTGGATGATACATACAACTGGAGTTGCACTCTCTTTCCCTCCTTCCACGAGATCACAGAAGTTCATGGAGTTGGTCTATGTTGCTGTCTACCAAAGTGGGATAAGAAACAACAAAAAGATAAGTATTATTACTTTAACTGATATATATCATCATCAACAAGTGGCGAAACAGCCTCATGGTGGGCCAAGGCCGTGTGACTACTGGTAGATTTCAAGACAGGAGTATTATCTTTTTACGGAGTAGAGGTTGTCAGCCCAGCGCTCTACGCTCATATAAGATCTAAGGTTTAAAGTAGAACTCGAATCACTACAAACATCCATGGCATCACATGGACTCGAACCCGAACATGTGACAGCGACGTCGGAGCGCAAGCTACTCGGCCATCAGGCCACAACTAATATATAACTTAAGACTTAATTTTTACTAATTTTAATTTTATAAATTTTTTTATATCATAATAACAATATAAAATATAACAATTATTAAACTTTTTTAATTTTATAAATAATTAATGAAATTACAAAGAAATCGAATGAAAATGCATTTTAAAAACATGTATAACTATAATAAATACAGTTAGTTTTAATTATAATAGTTTAAGTGAGTTTTCCTATATTTTCAGATTTGTTTTTATTATAATCTTTAATAAAAAAATATACTGTAATGCGTAGAACCTATATCTAACAAAATTCCTTACTCATGAATAACATGCTAAGAAAAATAAACCTAGTATTCTCTAAAACCTTTCAAGAAATCTTAAAAATACGAATTCGTGTAGCTAATCTAAACTGATGAAAAAGAAATGGAAAAAGAGATATCAGTTTTCTTCTAAAATATCAGATTAAAAAAAGTATATACGTTCTGTAATTCAAATCACAGGATAACTTTAACATACGCGATTAGATTTCTAGAGTCCTTTTTTGAAAAAATGATATCGCCAGAAGATGTCAATGCATTCTTGTTTATGCTTGATTTTATTTTAAATATCTAAAAGGATTTTGTGGTACTGAAAAACTGGATAGTTTTTAGTTTGAAAAAAGAATTTGCTTCCTTTATTAATAAAAGATTTAAGAAAATGTATTATCATTATATTCATGAATTAAAATTATATATACTTAATTTATATTTGAATACTTGTATATCAGTGGTATATAAAAATGCATGTACAGTTTTATAAAGAAATGATTCTTTAAAAATCGTCCCAATGTTCAGAGTACAAAATTATTTCCTCTTTTTGAATGCCAAGCATTTTCATCTAAATCATTCACTGCTGAAAATGGAAATATCTAGCAGATTCAACGCTGGTTTTCTAGCAGATTAACGCTTATCAGATTACTGAAAATACACCATCAAACTGCAATTTCCTTTCGTCACCACAATTTAGAACAAACATCCTCGAATATAGCATCTAGGGGTTTACTCCCTACTCTTCAAACCCAAAGTCTATTTAAGCTAGCTATCATTTGAATACCATTTTCATTTATATGTTATCTCTCAGATTACTTTGCTCTTTCGATAAGAGAAAGTACTTTTCAGTGCACTTGGATGCTTAAAAATTAATTTATACTGCCTACGAACTTTACGGAAATATTCACTAAAAGTAAAAAGCCGGGTGATCCGAAGCACCTAAGAGAACGAAAGTTAAACATAAGATCAATACTGCTGATTATGCACTATCATTCAAAAGCCTATAAAAACACGTATCATACTTATAGAAATATAGAAAGTTCTCGGGAAAGTTATTATCCAGCCATTTGTAAGTCCCCGAAATTTCTCTTGTAGTTCTTGTACTGAAAAAGATGGAATCTGGCGTTTTCTCGTGGACTACCTGCAGCTCAATAAGATTACGAAGAAAGACGTCTGCTTTCCACCTCGTCTGAAGGTCACTCTGGAATGCTTAAATGATGCCGAGTTCTTCTCTTCTAGTATGAATCTCTCTAATTGGGTTACTGGCAAACCAAAATAGATGAAGCAGATCACCAGAAGACTTCTGTACGAATTTAAAGTTATGTCATTTGATTGTGTAATTCACCAACTACTTTCGAAATAATGATGCACAAATTGCCATCACCATTCACCCTGCTGTCTCATGTGTTTCTTATAGATCGTTCAGGAAGCAAATCTTCCAGAAGGATAGAATTTATGAACATAATTTTTCAATAACATATTATCAGGAGCATCAGATAATTTTCTGGATGTCGCACTCTTGGATATAGAACATCATTTTCGAACAGAAGAATGATACAACCTCGAGTAGTAATCTTTGTCCAAATCACCCCAGCCTAAAAAGATGAAATAATTTGAATTAATCTATGGAATCCTATGTAAGAAGCATTTAATCCCACCTGGAAAGATATGGTTGCCTCGGTTATTCTTCAGAAGCATCTCCAAGCAGACATATTTAAACGCTTTCACTACTCCGCTACAGCAGGACATTTTGGTTGATATGATACACTACATATATGAAAATTTACTACTACACAACATATGATACAGTACACAATCGATTTTATTGGTAAGGCGATCTATCGAAACATCTTCCGATAAACGAACAAATCCTATTTCTCAGCAATTTCCTGACGATTAGTGTCCACTCCCAGATTTAACACCTTCCATCGCATTGGGATTAACGTCTTTGAACGATTTCCAAAAATTGGCTTATAGGAACAAATAAATTATCGATAATTTACACTTTATGCAGTAACAAAACCGTTGCCAAAAGCTGAAGCTGAAGAAATAATGAAATTTCTGATCGACAAAATTCTCATAAGTCCTCGAGTATAAACGTACCAATCTCTAACCATCTGACTGACGAAGCCCCTTAATAAATAATTATCCGACATGTTGTGTATGATGTTGATACTGAACAGAAAAACTGGGACGATACTGTAGTGTTGAATTGCGTGTAAATTTTCGTTTTGGAACGAGCCGGCGAGTGAAGTATCTACGGCTTTATGGATCCACTCCGTTCGTAATTTTGGTTGGTAATTACGGGCAAGAGGAAATGTACTGAGCGGAGATGCCATCTTGCATTGTTGTAGTACAGCGCCATTTGGTTGAGCTACAGAATTACACACAAAAACGTCAACTAGACTTGGTGAGTCGAAATAAACATCGCTACTTTATATAGCAAAAAGCAGAGTTAAATCATGTTCTGAAAAAGTTCTGTTCGTTATTGCTAGGGAAAAAAAAAGATAGTGAGTGCAGAACATTTAAAGAGCAATGGGATATAAATAATCAATTGATCAAGTAATAAATCAATGTGTATAATTTGCAATGAAACAATATAAGTCACGAAAGAATACAATAAAAGCATCGTTAGGAGAATAAACATTCACAGAATAACTCCAAATTTACAGTTAGTATACGGTTAGAAGAATATGAATCCTTGGAAAGCAGGTTGAAATCTCAACAATTGTTGTTTAAGGAAGTAAAGGTTGATTAAAGCAGCAACAGCAGAAATTTTCCACGTGGCTGATTATTCCCTCTACAGTCTTTGTGAGTAAAATGCTTGCATATTTCAAATATTTTAAAGCCAATCATGTCAGTTCTTCATCATATCAGATCGCATGCCCTCAATCAACGTCAATTCTACGAGTTTGTTGAAGTAATTGGAGAAAATGACTTGCCATGTTATCCCGCAGTACGCTATGTAAAAATTTTAACTCGGGTTTTTGAGCTCCGAGTCATAATCGAAATGTTCTTGAATGAAGGGAATCATCCTTTTGTGGAATTACAAAAAAATTGGTGGTTAAGAAGTTATTATTTTACACAGAATTAATTGAACATATGAATGATCTTAATTTTAAAATTACAATGAGAAAACCACTTCTGCGTTATTTATACACTTTTATTATTCCTTTTACAAAATAATTTTTTTTTAAATTCCATCTAAACAAAAAACCATTTCACGCATATTTAATGCATGTCAAACATTCAGTCAGCAAACTGTGACTCCATTTCTGATAAATTTTGCAATTGAAAATTTGGGTGCTTTGAAAATAAATTTTGAGTCTCATTTTATAGAACTTGATGCAATTGCAAACGATATCCAGATTTTCCAAAATCCTTTTAACGCCAACATAGACTTACCCCAGAATTTCAAATTGAAATTATTGATTTACAGTGTGGCGATATTTTTAAAGAAAACTATTTAAACCCCCTCATTGCTTGAGTTTTATAAGAATCTTCCACTCACACAGTTTGATCCGTTGAATAAATTTGCTCAGTGGCTTTTTCCCCCACTGATAAGTAGTGGGACTAATAGGGTACTATAAGTACTCTAAGTAGGGGTAAGTACTTATCAGTGAGAAAAACATTCTCCAATATGAAATATACAAAAATATTCACAGACCCAAGATAACTGATTAGCATTTGCTGATAATTACCAATATAAAAACTTGATCCCCAGTTGCAAACAATTGCCATTGGAAAGTTACAGTTACATAAATCTCCTTAATCATAACTATAATTTTTAACTTCATTATGTGAATTGCCTGTGCACGTCACATATTGTACGTTTTTAGACAAATGTTTTACCATTAATTGAAAATGAAATGTTCAATTTCATTGTGTCAGTTATTGTGTTTTTAATAGGTTGCTATATAAAAACATCTGATTATTTTTGTGTAAATTATTTATATTACATATTTTATATTTGATAGTGTAATCAATATAACATGAGGCGGGCCAGATTGATGGTGGTCGCTGACCGGTATTGTCTTGCAGGTTGAAATTTGGGGCTCTGATTGGAGCTTATTGATTTAACTCAACAATTATAGATTTTAAACAAAACCCTCTGGGGGCATTTCACCAACTGTCCCATCAATGAAAAGCAAGATAATAGCATGAAGATAAGTTAGAAATTAACCTTTTATCGGGATCCCTCTATATGAAGTTATCATCTGAATAAATTATTACATGCATCACAATTTCTGATTTTTGCCATATTGTATGTCTCCTTCTGATGTTTTTTATTATTTATTTATTTATTATTATTATTATTATTATTATTATTTGCGTTTTTTTTTAAATTTTTTATTTGTTATTTTATTATTATTTTTTTATTAAAAAACAAAAACGAGAAATCGGCTTAATTTAAATTGAACTGTTTTTATTATTAATATGTTTAATTAATTTTAACATGTAAAAAAGAGTATATAGTAGTATAACATGTATGAATTTACTTAATTTGTAATTTAAATCTCTTTAAGTTTTGTAAGAATTCATAAGCTGACTGGAAACACTAGAACGTTTGTCATTGAATTGAATTTTTTATTGAATAAAAATTTTTTAAAAAATATTTTTAAAAAATAAATTTTTATTCTTTACTTATTTTATAAATTTAAATTTAGACGTTTTACAACTCTATCTCATGTTTCTACTTGTAAATAAAATAAAAATCACTTGAGATATGTGTTTCTCTTTGTATAGAAATATATAAATAATATAATTTGTATATATAGAGAGAGATTTACAAAATAAAATAAGAAGAAACATTTTTTCATCCCATTTGAATACGATTAAATGTGGAATATATATTTTAAAATTTTAGAATCTAAAAATGTTCTTTTACTTTTTCCACATATTCGATTTTGGTGAGTTTGAAATATTTCAAGCTTTTGAAAGAAAAAAAAAAACACAAAATTGTTATGTACGATTTCAGAGATTTACTTATTGCTGAAGGGAGAAGTTTTTCAATCGTTCTTCAAGTAAAGAGTGTGAAACAGATTGCCATGGAAACGGTCCAAAAATATTTGGGATGATATTGAAAACAAATTCTTTTGATATTTGAATTTATCTGAATTGCATTTGTTAAATTGAGTGTAAAATCAGTAGTTTAGGACCAGTCAGTACTAAAGGATTCTTCAAAACTTTATTATCAAAAGTAAAAAAGGAATGTTTTTATTGCTATACATGTAGAATAATTAATTAGTTTTTAACGTTTGGCAAAGTAATTTTAACTGAAAAAAATTATTTTTTTTTTACATTCTTAACGTTTTATTTATGTTAAAAATTCTACTAAATATTATTTTATAAATAAAGGAACTATTTATTAATATAATTCTGAATTAATTTGTAAAAAAAAAAAAAAAAACTTTAATTATTACAAAAAATTAATCTAAATTCCCAACATACAATACCTCATATAAGTTTCCGGTTTGTGTATCATTTATATAAATTGATTATAAAAATTATAGATCAAATAATAAAAATTTTTGCTTTGAAAATTTATTAATAATTATTAATAACGTTTTGTTATATTTATTACTATTAATAAATTTTTATTTGTTTTAAGTTTTATATATAATTATTAATGACAAATTAAATAAAAATAATTATGTATTAATTTTAATTTTTTTTTCATATTATTTACGTATTCTTATGATTATATTGATTAAAATTGTTTTAAAAACAATAGCAAATGAACGTTGTTGCAAGAATGAATATTACTCATACAAATCCTGCGCATAAGAATCATAAAGTTAAATAAAAAATTTTGAACTATTATTTAAAAAGATTTTATTATATTGTTAGATAGCCACAAGCTTTAAGAACATTTTTAATTGTTTTGGTTACATTCAAACTAATTTCTTAGAAAATTCAAGGCCATTTTTGCCCTTATTATTATTATTATTATTATCATCATCATTATATCATTATCATTATATATCTTAGCTGTTACTTTTAACAAATGTTATGGTTTTAAAACCAGTTTCAAATTATGACCAAAATTGTTCTATTGAATTCAAATATGAAGACTGAAGAAGCATTTGAGTAATTTTTATTTACAGTTATAAAGCAGCCAATATAGAACATTCATGGAACATTCAAATTCATTTTTAGGATCATTATTCTGATAAAAACTTAAAGGCTTTCTGTTGACCGAGATTTTTAATTTGCGATTTTAAAATTTACACTCATGTCCATAAATTAAGGATAATGAAGTTCAGGCAAAGAAAGAGACAGAAGCAAAACAAATTTGACTTATTTGTAAAGTCTATTTATTAAACAAAAGGTAAAGAGCAAAAAAAAAGATGCTATATGTTTGACATAATTAATAAAAATTGCGATTTTTACTCCTGGAGTAAAATTTCAAAAGAACCTATTTACAAAAACAATATAACATGGTTAGTATGATAGTTAATATGGGAGTATGTCTCCCGGACGATGCAATACAGGCCTTACAACGCCTAGGGGCATGCTGAGTATCAAATTATCAATCTGATCTTGGGGAATATTACACCACTCATCAAGCAATGCCCTCCGAAGTTCCGGTTGGACAGGTGGGAGGGGGTTGACGGGCTGCGATTCGTCGGCCAAGCATATCCCACACATGCTCTAATGGATTCAAGTCCGGTGAGTATGCTGGCCAATCCATACGGGTGATATCCTCCAATTGAGGCATTCGTCTACAATGTTTTGCACGGTGACGACGGGCGTTGCCATCCATAAACAGAAATTCAGCACCCATGGCGCCCCGAAAAACAAACGTACATGTTGTTCCAGAATGAGATCCCGATAGATGTAGCCTGTCATCGTTACACTCTGAACATGCAGGTCAGTTCTGGAACCAAGAATACCTCCCCAAACGAGCCCTCCTGCACCACCGTAACGCTGTCGTTCAATGGTGTTCTCTTGGTGGTAACGGGTACCTGGCGCTCTCCATATGAAAGTCCATCGAGAATCAGTCTGCAAACTAAACCTGGACTCGTCGGAAAACATCACACAAGACCACTGTTGCGGTGTCCGCAATGCATGCTATCTACTCCAGGTTAATCGCAGGCGACAGTGAGTTGCGGTAAGTTGGACACATCTGACAGGCCTACGAGCATATAGACCAATGTGCCCTAAGCGTCTGTACACGGTCTGCCTTGAAACTGTCGTACCGGTATCTGAAGAGAGCTGACGAGACAGGTCTGATGCTGTGCTCCGTCTGTTTCTTTTGGCAGTAACTGCTAAATACCGGTCCTCATTCAGCGTTGTAACTCGGGGGCGAACTGTGCTGTAACATCTACTCACATTACCATCATCTTGGAATCGTTGCCAAAGACTAGAGATGACACTCTGGACGATTCCAAGTTCCTCGGATACTTCCAGCTGGTACGTCCACATTCCAGTCGTCCGATAATTCTACCACGTAAAAAATCATCCAAATGCTTCCTTTGTGCCATAACTATTCGGTTATTGCACTGAAATGCTTTTAAAGCGCTTGTGAACAATTTTACTTCTTTTGCCACCATTCCTTATATACCCCTCTCTTACACTCTCGTCATTGTGACGTACTATGTGCGCCATCTGGTGGTATCCTATAATTTGCATATTCTTCTTCAAGATGTGTGTGATAATTCTACAGGTGAAATTTTTATTTTAGTGTTCAATTTCTGTGTGATCCTGAATTATCCTTAATTTATGGACATGAGTGTAGTTTAAGATATCAATATATCTATATTAATTCATGGTGTCATCAATAAATTCGAACTTCCCACTCGAGCGAATGATACACACCATAGCACCGTAACTCTCTTGTCGCCATGTTTACTGTTTCCAAATAATTCCTTTTGAAATTCTTTTTTAAATTTACAACAAACCATTGAGTAATTCGAATATTTTAAATTTGCTTTCATCAGTAGTATAAGATTTTACAAATTATTTCTTTCATGTTTTCAACCAAATGAAATTCGAAGTCTTCGATTCTTCACAGCCATGTCTTTGCATTCTGCCATGATATTTGGCTGATTGAATTACGCTTTAAAATTGATTTTGAAGTAAACATAATCCATAATATTATTACAATTTCACTATAATTTTTCCCATATTAAGTTTTGTAAACAATAATCTCAGAATTTTATTTATTTTTCGAATGATACTTTGCTCCATTCCTTGAGACAACTTTGTTGGCCTCCTGCATCTTGAATAACCTAATATTCTACAATTTCTGTTTCGCATATTCTGCCTTTTATATTTTTAAAATGTAATAAAAATATATATATTAGAATAAATTTATCTCCATGTCTGAGAATTTTTTTAATATTAAAACTCTTTCCCAAATATTAAAAAAACCTCATTAATTTGTAAATTTAGCTGATCTTGTTTGACTTCAAGTCTAATTATAGAAATTTTGCTCAAACCCAATTGATCTGTATTGATTAGGCAATGAATATTTGCAAACTGAATGGCAAAATTTTGTTGATAATGGCATTATTGTGTAAAAATCAAAAGTATTGTTGTTATTGTTATTGTAACCCGTGATGAATACAAGGAAATCAAATATAGCGGTGATCCGGAATAATATTGCCTTTGTTGATTGCCAGCTCCGAGCATATATCCTCTTCCGAGGGATGGTAAAGATAACGTATGGCTGCTGCAACAGTTTGGCAATCAAATGACATGATGAGGAGTATGCTCGACATCAGTGCAGTTGCCATATTTTTAGTATTTTTAATGCCATCAGCAGAAAAGTTCATATTTTTTGTGGTGCTTAATCCTTAATCTTGTGAGAGTAGTAGCTGTTTTTCTGTCGACATTTAGTTTTGTAATTTGGTATTTAGTTTTAAACTTAGAAGGAGTTATAAGTTTAGCTTTTTCCAAGCATTTACATCTGCAAGGGAAGTAGGAATGTCAGATTTATCCAGACTTCTGGCACCTTTCGCCAAAGAATCTGCAATTTGATTAAATTCTAAAAAAGTTGTGAAAAGTTCATTTGTTTGAACTTAATGTAAAGGAACAACATTATTTTCTGGTATCCCAATATATATTTTATATATATATATATATATATATATATATATATATATATATATATATAAAATCCAGGAATTCGGATAATAAAATACTTATAAAGGATGAAATATATATATGTATGTATTACTTTCTTCAAAGAAAGGCTAATGCAAAAAAAAAAAAAAAAATGTAAATCCATGTTTTCATTATTTATTCAAACTTTACCCGAAAAAAAATATTTTTGGCGCTAAGATATTAGCTCAGTTTTTATTGCAAAAATTATTTCTTTAATTTTTGGCTCTTATATACATATAATTATTTTTTTATTTAAGGAATTTCAGTTTTTTTTTTTATTAATGGTAAGAAACAGGAGGGGAAAAAAAAACATTCTTATCATATATCAAATATTTTTTTCACTTTTAATTCGAAATGGCTTTAAAATATTACTATTCGAGCATTTACAAAAACTAATATAAAGATACATATTTAATGAGCAAGTCTAATTAATATACAGGATCACTTCAACAACCATCTTACGTTAAATGACACTCAAACGCAAATATGAGAAATAACATGCATGTTTAAAATAAATAAGCAAGTCAGTTTTTTTTTTTTCTAATGCAATCTCACTTAAGCTAAGAAAAATAACACAGAAAATGATATCAGAGGTTGAAAGAATTAACAGTTTTTTATTCATGCTTTAACATTTTTTTTGTTTCATATTTTTACATCATGGAATCTTTTGTTAATGTTCCAAGGAATTTAATTTAACCCGACTAGAAATAATTAAAAACTCCTTTCTAATTTATTAATGCAGTCTTTCTTTAGTCACAGTACATGGCATTAAAGCATTACTTAAGTGTAGTATTAACAGAAAATTAGCATTACCCCTAAGAGTGTGATATTAAGAAAAATTAATCAGAAGTTGTTTTAATATATCTTCAGAGCCACGAGTTTTTAATAAGAGCTTTACTTTTTTTTTTTTTTTTTTTCCAAGCACTTAAAAATCGTTGAGGGATTAAAAAAGTGAAGCTATTTTTTTTTTCCTGCTTTAAATTTGAGTTTTATTATCCTTGTAACCCACCCTGAAGTATTAAATAAATGAAAAATCTTTTTTATACACAAAATTAAAAGTTGAAAAAAAAAAAAAAAACCACATCAATGAAAAAAAAAATTACCTTATTTTCTTATCCGTTACCTGAGATGAGTTGGAGGAGTGCCTTAATAAAAAAGAAGAAAGCAAATTAAGCATGTTTCTAAATTTTTAAAAACAGCAAAGTTATCAAATAATAAACAAATTACAGAATAATTTTTTTATTCAAATGCATGGGGAAGGGGCCTTTTTAAATTCCTTCTATTAGCTCACACTCTCCCTATATATATCTTGTTCAAATTTTCACTCGTTAATAAAATACTTTTATTCATCCACTCAAGTTCAAATACATTTTTTTTTTTGAACTTGTAGTGGATGACACTGATGTTAATACAGTTTTTTTTCAAATATTAATTCATTAATTAAATTTAATTAATTAATAATTAGTTAATAATCTCTTTTTTGTCATTACTAATAATTAATTAATTAATTATTATCAATTATTTTATTCATTCAATTAATAATTTTTTTCATTTAATTATTAATTATTATTATTTTATTATCAAATATTTTTATTATTCATTTAATATATATTATTCAATTTTTAAAATAATGTAACTACAAATTGGAAATAATATAAAAAATCGTCTGATTTTAAATTATTCATTTAATTATTAATAATTTTATTTATTTTTGATTTCATTATTTTGCTGTAATTCGAGATTGCTGTTTTTTTTTTTTTTCAATTCTTTCTATTAGCACACTCTCCCTATATCTATCTTGTTCAAATTTTCAATCGTTAATAGAATATTTCTTATTCATCCCCTCATGTTCAAATAAATTTTTTTTTTGAACTTGTAGTGGATGACACTTGTTTTATATGTTAAAATAGTTTCTTCAAATATTAATTCAGCAATTAAATTTACTTAATTAATTTTAGTTTTTTTTTTACATTTAAGTTGCATATATCTACCAATAAATGGCTCCAGATAAACTTAAAAAATGAATGAAAGTTATTTATAAAAGACTTCAGCATATAGTGAAAAAAAGTAAGAATTGACTTAATTTTTTTTTATATTACATGTTAACTATTAAATTATGAAGTAATCAGTGAGTTTAAAAATATCCCTATTTTTTGTAGATTACAAGGAGCACCAATTTCCCACGTGTGTAACAGAAGCATTGTCTTTAATTTTAGTCAGTTTTATTTATTTATTTTTTTTTAGGCTGAAAGCATTTAATGGCAAATGCTTATTTAATTTCCTTGTCTTTGGTGTATTTGATGATAGTCTGAGGATATATTTTAACAGGTCGTGGAAATTTAGGATTTATTACAGAAGAAAACAACTTAATGCTGTTAATTTCAAAAGGCTGGTAATTTTTCTGTATATCACATTATCCCCGTAAAATCTTCTTGAATTTTTCCGGTAAGCTTTATCGAACAGTAGCTTCAATGGCTTCATCTAATCTTGAGTGTTTCAAATATGTGAACCACATACGAATTTTGAGAGAATGGGTACTGATGTGCTACCATCTTTAATCTCATATATAGCATTTTTAAAGAAGTTATAAAGTTAAGATTTTTTTATTTTTAGCATGATTAAGAGTTTTAATTTGTGCAATTTGTCTTTTTGTTAATGCGGATAAATCAGTCATCGTCAATTTCCAGATTTTTTTAGCAAGATGACTCGCATTTTTTAGAATTTATTTGAATATTTACAGATATTGGGGACAATTAACAATAGTGGGCGAAGACCAAGAGTACTTAACATATTGAATCTTGCAGTTTATCTTTCATTCCTTGAGCTTTTTAACAGCATGTGCACGACAGCCATTTGCATTTTTGATTGAAATATTAATTCAGTACTAAATTAAATTAATTAATTTTAGTTTTTTTAGATTTAAGTTGCATATATCTACCAGCAATAGATGGCGCCAGATAAACTTAAAAAGAAAATGAATGAAAATTATTTATAAAAGCACTTCTCTGCAATATAGTGAAAAAGAAGGAATTGACTTTAAAATTTGTTTTTATATTACTTGTTTTTATTTTATTCAATAGTTTCTTAAGAGGTCTAGGCTAGTTTCTAATAGTAGTTAGTTTCTAACCATTTATAATAGGTTTCTGATGGGTAACACCACTTTTATGGCTTTTTTGTCTCCCTGAGACAATGAAATTGTTGTTGTTTGTCTCTTATCCCCATTTGGTAGACAGCAACATCTAGGCCAATTCCAAGAACCCGTGTGGTCTGAAGATTGAAAAAATAAACAGCTGAGAGCATTTTCAAAGTAATTACTTCATATTTGCAAACTATTAAAAAACTTAAAACGTTGCAATCATAAAGTCACTGTATTTATGAGATATTCTGCCACAATTGCCATTCCATTGACATCTCAAGCCATTATTAGGATTTGAACCATCATGTTATATAACTCAGAAATCTAAATAATGTTTGTCTGAAAGCTATTAATATCTTAAATTTTTCTTTACAAGTAATGTACTAAGTAATAGTCAATAAACAATATTCATAACATTTCTGAAAAAAAATAAATAAATCTAAATAATAAAAAAAAAAAAAATTTAAATAGTTGTTGAAATAATTATCTAGACTATTTTGCAATTAAAATTCTGAGTCTTAAGTAATGCTAACTAGATTATTTCCTTTGTTAACGTAAAAAGATCATTTAACTAGATCATCTACCTAGATCATTTAGTAGATCATCTACTTCGTCATTTTATTACGATGTGAACCACCATCTTATATAACTCAGAGTTTTAGATAATGTAATGTCTGAAAACTATTAATATCTTAAATTTTTCTTTTACAAATAATGTATCATTAAGTATTTGTAACAAACAATATTCGTGTAACATTACTGAGAATAAATCATTTTATTTAATAAATATTTTTTAACTATACAAAGTTATTGTTTTAAAAATGTTAAAATACTTGCGTGAAATTTGACCCACTTGAAGATTTTTCTGTAATTTTTATCTTCCCTTGAGAGTAAAAATTTCAAAAACTTTCATTAGTTTTTCATAAAGATTTATGTTAGTGTATAAACTCAAATTTAAATTGAAATATATGTTAGTGGCATTGCGAATAAATTTTCATGCTTTTTCAAATATGATGACTTACTTATTCTCTTCTTTTTTATAAAAGCAAAATATTTTATTTCATAAAAAATATAATTATCAATTAAATATGAGCTCTTAAAATCTCAGATTACACAGATGAAATCTGAGATTACATTTGGTGATTCTACTAATTAATTCTATAAAATGGTAATTTAAGAGAAATAGAATCAAACAATAATATTGTCTGATTAAGTATTCTATTTATATGTAGTTAAAATTAATTGTATTAATGACGCATAATAAATACAAAAAATTGACAGAGAAATTTATAATCATTTGTTGTATCTTTTTATTCCTGAAATATTAATACAAAATATTATGCATTTAAATAATTAAAATTCGAAGCATGTTTTTCCTATTTTGTTCTTGAAATTATCCTTATTCTTTATCCTTTACCCCTTATCCTTTATAAATTATTTCATCTACCTTTTACATATATACAATTCTGGATAATTTTATTTTAATATTCAATTTTTATTATCTTAAATTTCGAGTATAAAATTTTATTAAACTAACCATTTATAAATTGCCTTATAATTTGCATTAATTCAAATTTAATAATTCCATTTTATTTTATTTTTTTCATGTTTTTAGATATATAACGAGAATTTTAAACTACCAGTTAGATTTTTAAAAATAAATAATCCTAATTTTATGTTAATTTAATTTACATGCTATAGTTTGCTCGCGTGTATGTTAGAATATGTATTAGTTTGTATATGTATAATACATAAATTAAGCATTAACTTTGAGACTGGAAAATAATAAGCACGTAAGGGATATAAATTAGATAAATTTAAGTACTATATTTTTAAAAGATGGTAGTACCAAAAATATAATAAACATAATTTAACAGAATCAAAGTAATTTTTAACACATAACCAAAAAAATTTCTTTTCTTATATTATAAGAAATGTGTTTTTCATAAAAATCAGAGAAATTACACTACTATAAAAATCTCAGATTATTTAAATCTGAATAAATGTTGCAGATCATTTAATTCTTGTACATTTCAATAAAAAAAATAAACAAGTAATATAAAAAAAATTAAAGAAAGTCAATTCCTACTTTTGTTTCACTATGTTGCAGAAAAGTCCTTTGCAAATAAAAGTTGAAATTTTCCTCTTACATCTGCCGCCATCTGTTATTAGGATACGTGCAACTTAAATCTAAAAAACCTAAAATTAATTAATTAAATGTAATTAATGAATTAATATTTTTGAAAAAACTGTATTAACATCAAGAGTGTCCATCCACTACATGTTATAATGTATTTGCACTTGAGGTGGAGTGAATAGTATTTTATTAACGATTTAAAAATTTGAAAACAAGACTCTTATATATAGGGAGAGTGTGAACTAATAGTGAGAATTGAATAAATAAATCTAAAACTCC